>CM029554.1:15371138-15388744 GCA_017141385.1 Sogatella furcifera
ATTGCGCCTATTAAAAGTTTTTTCTTGTCAACGGTTCATCAGCCCACGAAGGGCCTATAGGCTTATCAGCTAGTTTCCCAGTTTTATTCACTCTACTATACAGTCCGTCCGAACAAAGAAGGCAAGTCTATTAATAGTGAAATTTCCAAATATAACAGCTTGGTATCCTTCAAGTTTCAAGGACGTAAGTTATAATTCCGTTTCCATAAATAATGTATTAAAATGGCTAATTAAAAATAGTAGGCATAAATTCCTTCTATTTTTCCAAGCTGGAATTTAGAAGAATCTGAATAGTAATGCTCTATTAATCTAATTTAGAAGCTCAAAACATTTTTGTTTGTTGTCGATGTAGCCTACTAGTTAATAATAATTAAGGAACTGAATTTTTTGTACCCTCCTGTTGACAATAGGAAACCCTCCATGCGTTTCTGAGAGTGTTTCATTGGCATTTCTCACTGTCATTTGTGGTGACAATGTGTGAACAGATTGATTCATAACAGCTTCTATTCTAGTCTCACTGGAGAACGGTGGAGCATCCGGGGGAAGAAAAGGAAATCCACTCAAAATTAGTTGCAATTCGAATTGCGGCTGTAAAAATTTTGTAACTTTTTAATTTATTATAAAATAAAACACTAAGAGAAGTAATGTCAATTCCACTAATTTAATGCAATTTATCAATAGTCTGTGTTTTTAACCATTAAGTTTACATGTTTCTATAAAATGAATAATTAAATAAATAAATAAATAATTGAGTGTCACAACATCAATCAAAATTATAGAAATTAAATTTCATATTATTATACACCATTTTATAATTTTTCATCATTTTATTTCATAGATGTTATAAATGAAATAAAATTAAGACTACTGAAATTATTATGGTCATTATATATTATTTTTAATTATTGGAGTTCTGTGAATGAAGCCATGAACCAACAATCATTGTTTACTGAGACCAAAGACAGTCAATCAGAACAAAGAAATATCCCAGTCAGGTCGAGCAAAGAAGACATTCTGACAAAATGTGAAAATAACTTTACAGTTCCGTCAATATTGGTTCAAAAATTATAAATTCAGTCTCAAATTGTAGAAAACATTCTGTTATAAAATTTGAAATCTAATTTATTTAGAATTCTTATTTATTTATAGTTTTTTAAACAATATATTGTCCGATCTGGAGTCATTTTCTCATCTTGCCTGAATGTTTTCTTTGCTCACCACAAACAGACTTTACCATTTCTAGGTTTGATAAAAAACCTCAAAGGTTCAAAGCCGCATCAATTGAAAGACTAGAGACAATCTCCAGTCTGGTCAAGCAAAGAAGACATTATGGCAAAATGTGAGAATAACTATACAGTTCGGTCAAAATTGGTTCGAAAATTATAAATTTGGTCTCAAATTGTAGAGAACATTCTGTTCTACAATCTCAAGTCCAGATTTATAATTTTTAATCAATATTGACCGAGCTGCGATCATTCTCCCATATTTATAGAATTTCTTCTTTTCTCGACTAGACTAGTATATCTGTAAGTTACTTGATCTATTCATATTTATAGAGACTATAGAAAGTCATATAGTAGACTAAGTATAGTATATTGTCTTTACTGAAAAAAAGATTTAATTCTATAAATCAGCTCATTAAAACTGCACCAATACTCTAGTAAAACCTTGAAAAATACCGTACTCAAAAACTTGAGAAATATTCATTTATTCAAAGATGCAGCCACATAATATTGTACACTTACCGGGGAAAGTAAGTCGCCTACTACCCTTGCTGCCATAATGGTGATCATAAGAGGCAGTACCATGAAGTTATTGCCAACCACTTCCATCATAATCACAACCGTGCTGAACGTCAACCTCAGAGTGCCGCACAATTGGGCTGCCGCCGCCATATAAATGTACTTCTTTGCGTTCACACTTTCAGCCTGCCAAATCAAATTAAATAGGATTGAATAATCTTCACTTTACTGGTCAAACTTCCAACTCACTTATAGTCTAAGTACCTGCCTAGAGCTAGCTTATATAATCTGAGTCAATGTCAAAGAAGCAGGCTACTTTTTTAGTTTTAGTCTTTCGGAGGAGACGATATATAAGCCGTCGGTCCCGATGGCATGAACGTAGTCGTCATCTCTCATCGTCGTTGTATGTGAATTTTCATCATCTTTCATTCAACATGTACATGTTGTACATTTACGAAAACATCATCATTCACTCACTCATCAATCACCTTTGCTTAGAATACTTTCTATCAAGTCGCAATTGTAACAATGAATAAATTAATCATCATCATCATCACTCTCACTGTCCACGCACAGGCCTAGGAGCGCGTATGTGAATCACCCTCAGAAGAGAAAAGAAAAAATAAAGTTGGACTATATGGTATATTCAAGTCGAAGAGTTGTGTTATTGAACTTATATAGACTTGGGTGTCACAAGATGATGAGATAATTAATAGTAATATTAAATATATATAATTATTATATTTTTCAATGAACTCAATAAAAATAAAAATGAGTTAGGTACTGAAGAAATGTCAACATATTGATATAGAAGTTAATTGGTTACGTAAGAAGTAGCCTATTTAATCCTTGATTTTCTTGCAAATCTGTCAAAATTTCTTTCAAAAAATTACAAAAATTATGTGATTAATATTTCGAATATTAAAAAATCATAAATATTGCATTATAAATCTATTATATGTGAGGGAGAGTGGGGAACAGTGAGACAAGATTTTTAATAAAAAATCTAGACACCGTACAGTGGCGCTGTTGAGTGGCAATAGCTTCTACTAGAGTACCAGATGTATCACCCGTGTTTGATGGCTTCACGACGATGATTCGTTTCAATGTAATTTTGACTTCATTTGAAGGTAGAAAATATTTTTTTCCTTCTATGAAAATGAGTTTTCGAAATATGGCAAGAACCAAGGATGTTCTCAATACAGTAATTCATGCTGATTAAAGCAGCATGTAATTCACTTGATAATATTTTGAGGTTATATATTTTTTAATTAAAAAGCCATGGAACACAGAATGGGGAACAGTGAGACATCACAGAATGGGAAACAGTGAGACTATGCTGAACACATAGGCGCTTGGGCTATAGTCTGCGAGAAATTTCTTGTTACATGCCCCTCTCTTTTAGAGAGAGAGGCCGGATACGCTGTTCTTTACTCATCTCTCCCACTACCTGACTGCGTTCCTCTGCTTTTCTGGCAACTTGAGTGAGTGTGAGTGAGCTCTCGCGTCATGTCTCTCCAGCTCTCCCCTCTAGCCATCCTTTGCCCAAGGTCGTTTACTGGCATTCGTAGTTTAGGGTCGGACGATGTGCTCATCACAAAAACGAAAGACGGAGTGACACGGCGCATCCAATTTTGCGCAGCTCAACTTGTCATTCTAGATTCCACTACAGTACTGTGCTGTCTTGGAGGGGGAAATCGCTTCCCCTACCGCTATGTTGCAAGAAATTTCTCGCAGACTTGGGCTGAGTTTACCATACCATTTGGTCTTGTTTACCATTATAGGGGTATCAAGGTATTCAATACCCTTTGTTCTAAAGGTGTTAGACTCCTGATTGGCGTCAATAAAGTGATAATAATAAAATTTCAAACTGAAGATGGAAAATTCTCAAACATTTCAGATTTCAATTTTCTTGAGCATTATAAACCCCTTGATACCTTTGTAAGAAACTCAAGATAGCCTACTATGTTTTTGAACCATGTTCACTAAATAACTGAACATTATTCTGAGTATAATAAAGTACTATCCTTCATGAAATTTATGAATAATGCTTACAAAATCTGGTGTGTGAACGTACAAAAGGGAAACCAATAAACGGCCCCACAAAGCTCCTAACAACAAGTTCGGTACAAAAATTCCAATCGCCATACTCATTCCTGTTGTGTACATAGCCAGCGAGAAGTAAAGTACCAGCAGAACTCCTACAGCCTGTGTTGAAATCGAGTCTGGAATGGAAATTATTCACTGTATTTGTAAATAATTACTACAATCATATTATATGCTACTCCTTACGTGCTTGTGAATTATGTAACTTACACAGAATATGGTGAATGGATCAAAACTTATAAACAAAGAGTCCCAATAATTCTAAACCAAAATAAGTTACAACTTTGATAAATGATGTGAATTCAATTTATCATTATAATTGACACATTAAAATAGGCAATTTTTCTTCTCAATAGATGTTTGTCAAACTTTAATTGATAATACAAGTTATTGAGATGAACCACTTTATTAATAAAGAATATTGATACATTTATACACTCCACTCCAATTCTTTTCAGTAATAACTTATATATTTTGTTTTGAAATATTCAATCAATAAATCAATTGTTATTTTGGAAATTGATAAGAAACAATAAGGGGTGTTTGTAGATCTAGTAGCTCATTTCAAAAAAAGTACTGTCTGTATATGAATTCAATATTGCACAGGACTTATAAAATAACCCAGGTTTCACTCATTTTCTCTTGTTTTTCTCTAGATCTGTTTATTTCTTGACTTGTTTTCTAGACATATAATTATGATGAAAATATTTTGTGGATAAGAATGCTCTCGAAACACTAATACGCTGATTACAATAATATAAACTGTAATAATATATTATGGATCACGAACCTGGGTCTTCATGAATCAGCCACCTCAGACTTGCCTCTCCAGTGTTTAGTGTGAAAAATGTCAAATCTTTCTGAGAACCTTCTGGACAGTCGTGCTAAAAGAATTTCAGTTCTCAAATCATAATTCTCAGTGTAAATTAAAAAAATATATAATTGTCTAATCAAAATCATTTGTTATATTCTTGATTTTGTTTCATCATTTACTTTATGTTGGATTATCAACAATATAGTATGCATTGTAGAATAGAAAGTTTGAAGCGTACCGTGTAAGCAGACAATTCAAGCTATTCAAAAAAGAAGCAGATTAAAAATAATTATGATAATATTATATACCTTGTCTGTTATATCACTGAGGTATTCAATAATTTATTACAAACTATTATAGAGTTGAATAGGTACCAAATAAAATATACTTTTATATGATATATTATTAATATTCGATAATTAGGGTAGAATTTTAAAATATATCTCACCCTCAGAACATTATTATTTTCTCCATACATGGATGAGAACTGCCGACACTCCTGCCATAGAGCAGTTAGTGCAAAATGACTCACACCTGTCAAAATAGCAGCAAACAGTCCATCTAACAGCTTTTTATGCTTATTTGCTCCAATATATCTGTAAAACAATTTAAAATTATTAAATTTCGGACAGAATTATGCAAATAGTAAATAGAGATGAGTTTAATAATTTTGTGTAAAATACGGGACTAAATAATCTGTTTTTTCTATTGTAATTTAAAACCCTACAGTGTTGAATTGAAATTCTATGAACTCAAAGCTCAAACACATTAATCAAATTCAATATTTTGATCTATGTAATATTTTTAATAAGCTGGCTTCAAATTATAGTAGCCTATTAGCCTATTATAGTAGTAAAAATATTAGCCTATTAGTAAAAATTATTATTATTAGCCTATAAATTGACATTTATGCCTATAAATTTTTATATGAGCTAGAAAGCCATTTGAGAAAAAATATTATTGGTGATAGGTCTACCAAGATTCAAGGATGTAATGTTTTATTCATGGGGTGAAATCGGTGAATGAACTCCAGTCCAAAAACATATTCCAATGATTTTAATTGTAATTCAATAGCTTGAGTCATAATGTTGAGAAATATAAATTATCTATTTATAAAATTTAAGCAGCTTGAGTAATAAATATGGATGCTATTTTTCAGTCACAGTAGGAAGAGAAATACTATTTACGTTATGAAAGCAAACAATTGAAAGTAAGATACAGTAGCCTATATATAAATACCTAAGACTTGAAAATTGAAATAGGACAGCAAAGGAAAATTTCTAATTATTATACCTTCTGCGTTTTACGGTGGCAAATTTTTGTATCAACACCCAAGCGGCACCAAAAATTCCAGCAATTGAACCAATCAAAATAAATATTGGTATTTCATAAAATGTATAGGATAGTTCGTCCTCTGTTATTAGGCCCATGTAAAGTATTTCTGCGGATCCAGTATTACCTGAAATTGGAAAATTTTTTACATTCTTATTTGAAAACAGAATACTTATTATTGGATTTATCTCTTGGAAATTTTATCCAGTCTCTGTATATAGCCATTTGTGGATGATAATGGATTCTAGTAACTTCAAAGTGGAACATCAAACATATTAAATGATGTGTGAGATAAAAGAGTTAGGTACCTACATTACAAAAATGAATCCATAAGTTAAGTGCAATGAGTTATTTGTTCATGGTTCCAGTTCTGTTCTTCTAATCTCAGACAGCACCAGGAAAGAGTGTAATTATTATTCAGAATACTATAACGATAACCAAAAATCCATCACAAAATACAAAGACATTCGCGTCAAAACAATCATGCATTAATTTATTATTAGCCTATTATCATCATCATCATCATCATCATCATCATCATCATGCGTTATTATTATCAAAATATATAGCCTCCTACCTGGGTCACTAGTGTGCAGTGACATGATCAAATTGGCACACCATGAAGATGACATGGCTGCAATAAAAATCTTGATCATCAATGAGACATTCAGGAAGCTCACGCTCTCTTCAATTGCCAGGAAAAGTCCCCCTGTAAAGCCAAATTAATCCATGAAAAGAATCATAATTTTATTCAACGCCTAGGTAGGTAACTTACATACCGGTACATTTATAGCAGCGCTCTGGAACTTGCTATCCTTTTGTTACCCTAGGTAGTTTTTTTTTCATTATATTCCCGATAGTAGATTGTCTTATTCCATCATTGGGTAGTATTATAATAGTACATTACGCCACAAGCCTGGGAAGGAAAAGTTTACGGTACCGTATGAGGATAGTTTCCCAGGCAAGGCTTGCCAAGCCTGGGAATAATTCCAAATACCGTAAAAAACTTCCTGGGCGAGTTGTGTATAATTTTTTCGGTACACTTCAAATAAATATTATCAATCTAATTTCATGAATGAACAACACAAATAGGATTAATGAAATCTAAGACCAGATAACTTACTAGCAGATACTACACTACCTTCTGCTGAGCTGAATCTGGACTAGGCTGAAGTGCTAAGTATTAAAATTTTGCATCACAAGTTTATTGATTTTATCAATTGGATATTACTTAATAACTATCAGAATACTCGTTCTTAGTCCAGAAACGTTTAAGCTCATGATAATTTTTGTACGATCATCCTAAATTATACAATAGCAATACAAAGTTTCTTGTTTTTGACCAAATTCTGGCAGTGTCACAGAAAGAGATGGCCATTGTAGTTGCATTTTCTCTCGCTAGATGGCGCCAGCTGTCCACGCGTGGTAAGAGCTTGGGACAATGGTCCTCGCATGGAAAGAGGATCTTACCGCTCGAGGACAACAGCTGATTGATTACGCATGTAAATGACGACTTCCTAGTCTACATAGGGACCGGTAAGGAGCTTCTTTCCGTGAAGTACAGCGAAATAGTACATTACACTTCAAGCACAGAAAGTAGGTGTTTACGGTATGAGGATAGTTTCCTGGGCGAGGCTTGCCGAGCCCGGGAATATGTTATCTGAATACCGTAAACACCTTTCTGTGTGAGTTGAGTACGATACTTTTCGCCACACTGCGAGAATAAGAATAATAAATATTGTATAAGAATGTTTGCGGCGATCGCTGATTCGAACTGAAGTAGGCTACGGCGGCAGAAAGAAGTGCATTGTCGCCCGATCTAGCGGCCGGATAGGTAACTACCAGTCTCTTTCTGTGCACTAGCTCCGAAAGAGCCCTCTTTCGGAGCTAGTAGCAAAACCGCCTGTAAATGGCGTCTTTCGAATCTCTTTAGTGCACAGAAAACAGCTGCTTTCTGTGCAGTGTGGCGAAAAAGTATCAAATAATCAAGAACTTTTACAATGTTTCCTATTGGCTAAACATGGTTATGTTGGCAAGGTGGAATTACCTTCTGGCCTCCCCACCAAATAAAGCCATACACTAATAATAATAATATTTATATATAATATAATAATAATAATAATAATAATAATAATAATAATAATAATAATAATAATAATAATAATAATAATAATAATAATAATAATAATAATAATAATAATAATAATAATAATAATAATAATAATAATAATAATTATTATTATTATTATTTTAAAAGTATGAATTGATCATATCATAAAACTCATAATTATAAGCTTTATAATCATTCAACAATATGAATATTAGATGAAAGTTATTGAAGTTGATAAGTTACTACATAAACTAGATATTGTAGCCTATATTATTGTGATAATGATATAATGATATTAGGCGAGTAAGATTTATTCACACAAAACTGTGACGCTTCATGCATTGCTTGAATTATGTTCAAACTTTTGAATGTTTTTTCTTGGGATTCAAAATGAGGATTTGAGTTTGCGAGTGACAACAATCAAATTATTTATTCTAAAGTTTTCAATTTATAATTGAGATTTAGCTACATTCAGCGATGAAGTAAGTAAAAGTGATCAATTAAGTGTTTGTTAAAAAGGCTTATTGGAAGCAATGATGATCAAGGACCAGTGGCGTAACGTTTCCAAACCGGGCCCCCCCGCAAAAACAAAAAATCCGGGTCCCTTTATCTGAAATCATACTCCTTTCCCCCCTATTCATCAACCCTTCTTCACCTTTAATTTCAATATTTTAACTTTATGAAAATGAAAAACTTACATTTTTCATGTTTGAAAGACATAGGCAACCTATGTAAGAAAACATCTATTGAATTTTATTGAATATTATACAATATTTATAATTATGAAGAATCATGTTCCAAGGGAGGAGAATAGGATCAAGCCTTTAGTCAGGATCAAGGATCCAACTTCAGGATCAAGTTAGTCTCTAGTCTTTGGAAGAAGTAATCTAGAAAAAATGAAGATAATAATTCATAAAAACCTTATATTTAAAGCCCTCTACACTCTACTGGCCTCCAAGTTGAGCAATTAATGCATTTTGAATTGCACGTTAGCACGTTGTCTCCATTCTCCCGGGAATCTAATTTCTTACGTCTATTTACATTGCTTGCTCGCGCACATATATTGAGTAAGTAGCTTTAGCTTTAACGATATTTTTATGATTATTATTTTGAGTTGGATTGATAATTTATAGGCCTATTATTCAAAAGTTATTGATAAAAAAATCCATTGAGAAGAAATGGTACCTTCCAAATCTACTCAAATGGTGTATGACTTTATTATAATTCTGTCAAATAAAATATAATTATTAAAAAGACTATTGAGCTAGCTACTCAACTAAATAGAAACAACTGATAGGGAGTAGCAAGTAGGCCTATGACAAAGGCAGTACCGTAACTTGGAGTTACTGAATAATTGGAATCGCAAATGAAATACCTAAATCACATTCATTGATTTGTTGATGCATAATTTCTTTTCAGATCATTAATCACACTATATTAGTGTTTTTGGCTGTATTTGCCAAAATAGAAATCATGCTTTTTTTATAAATCGTTACTTCAGTTTTATCTCTTTAGAAATTATGTACAATATCATTTCGGGCTCAAGAAAGTTACTTCATTTTTCAGGTAACCAATATTTCATATTCGGGCCCAAGTACTTCATATAGGTTTCAGGAAACCTATATTTTTATTCAGGCCCCAGCCCGGGCCCCCTAGAGCCCCGGGCCCCCCCGCACCGCGGGGGCTGCGGGGGTGTACGTTACGCCACTGTCAAGGACGTACGGTCTACGGTAGTGGAAAAGGAAACCAGAACATCCCCAATATACATGCAATATTAGGTAGGTACCAGGGCAGTAATATAATACTATATAATATAAACTAATAATACCAAGTAATATAAACTATAGTCGACCACAGATCATTGGAATTACCAAGGTCACAGACTCACAGGATTGCTGAGCCCTGTTGCCACTGTAGTCCACCCTAACCCAAACAAAACATCACTCCTTCTCTCTCACACACACTCCCTTACTACCTACCCCTAAGTACAAAGCGGCATCACCGGAGGGAGAAACAGGGAGTGGTGTCGGAAGAATTGCTCGTCCTTGACCATTCCAATGATCTATGTCCACAATTACATAGGCACAGTAATTCGTAATAATTAAAACAAAAATGCCAACGTTTATATTTGTGATTGTATGAGTTAGCAAACAAAAATAAAGCAGAATTCAATAATAAAACGCTTTGCGTTACACATCTAGTACCTACACTTTTTGCAAACTACGCGTTGCTTCAGCTGCCCTATCATTGAAAACTTATCAAATTATTTAGAGAAAAATACGCTGAAAACTGACCCATTGGTGAATTGAAAGCAGCTGCGACCCCTGCCGCTACGCCCCCCGCCACCATGTCTCGGATTTCATGGTCGAAGTGAAATGCCTTGCAGCATACGTCGGTCAGCTTTCTTGGCACCATCACCAGGTTAGCACCAACAACTGCGCCAATGTGTATCATTGGACCTTCCTTTATATTAGATAATGTTAAATCAGTTGCATTAAGGAGAAGAAATTATAATATGGAAGAAAGTAATTTTAATTTTCCAAAAGGTGTTAAATATTGGCATTGATTGATGGATATTGGTGAACATTAAGCTAACTATTATTGAAAAAAGTAATTAGAAGATTAGTGAAATAAGATGAATGACAAAATTTACAAAATTGGGCTAATTTTATTTTGATATCCTGAAACTGATCAGGTGCGACCTGAAAATTCTGACACCAAATTTTTGCCAGCAAGGTCACGGACTCACGGTATTATTATAATAATATTTGTTGCCTAATATTTAGTTGCATAGTTTTAAATATATTGTATAGAAGCCATAGTTGAGATTTATAGTTATAGATCAGTATTATTGTGTAGAATCGTGAATAAACATGAAACAATAATTTATTTTGGATGGTATAAAAAATTTAAATTGGGTCCTCCATTATTTCAATACTACGTTCTAGAATAATACGATTTTTGCGTATGATACCTGAAGCATTCATTTTGCTTGTACGTGGGTAATGGAGAGTGCGAGGGTGATTGATGAGGTGGTTAAACGACCTTGGCTCTGGTGGGAATCGAACCCAGGACCGGGTAGCGCTAGCGGACTGAGGGTTGTAACGCCTCAGACCACTCGTCCAACCCAGCTGATTCAAACTATATATAACTACTACTCTATAAAAATCCGGCGATTCCTTTATGGCCTACCATCAGATGAAATATTTATTTTTTATTATTCATTTATATGGAATAATTAGGTTATTTTATTTATAAAGGGTAACTATAGAACTTTTCTACTTTTTCTTAAAAGTTGTTTTTGAAATTTTGACTCACCTTTCCTCCAGTAATTCCCGAGACACAAGTGCAAACCATGCTGACAATTTTGTAGATGATAACAGGCGCGTTGAGGATTCTTGGGATGTTGGCTCCATTTAGATAGGCCACTACTCCCGATACGCCCCCTCCAGTAGCTCCTGGCTAGAAAATAAAATATTCCTCATTTTTTTGAAAGGTAAAATTGATTGATATAATAACAGTTATTTTTTCCATCATTTATAACACCTATGTGATGTGAGCTGTACATACGGTATATCATCACATTTCAGTTTTTAGATGTGAATATTTGTAGGCCTACCATTGAGTTCTAGAAATATATAATAATAAAAATAAACAATAATATGCAATAATGCAATAGAACTACATTTATAAGAAAGTTTTTGAGTTGATAACAGTGAGTAGCTTGGATTAATTTGAAAATGGTTTACCTCAATGTAGGTGACAAGAAAAACTCCAATGAATACAAACATGAGTAGAAGTCCCATCCACCATGCGAAGAGATACGCCAGGCAGTCGAATTGGAGATCGCATTCGTTACCCACTGTATGTTGTTGAGGAAAAATAAGAGTTTTGGATTGAAAGAGACGTTAAATGAGTACACTATTGTTGACTATGGATATTTATACTGTTGTTCCATAGAATAGTTTCTATACACGATTTGAAATTCACCTTTATTCTATTCTCAACAAATAAATATCGTCTCTGTTTTCAAAAAAACGTTTTCTCAAATATTGTATAATGAAATTACAAGCATTAAGCTTTATATACTGAAGAGTAATTCATGATAGTGGAAAATGAGGTACCGATAACGTATGTCAGAATATGAAAATTTCTAAACATTCAACATAATTCAAATGAGAATCTCAAAAAAGACAAATACACTAGGATTTCAGTAAGGGTTTGCTAAAGCACTCAAATATTCAGCGCGAGTTTTCCATGATGAAGGATCTTGCATGGTGTTACACTTGGCAGGTGACTAGCAAGCTTCTATTTACTGTTCAAATTGATAATAAAATTATTGTAGCAAGAGCAAGAATAAGACAACTTGGTGTTATGATATGGGTAGGAAGAGATTTTAAAAGTCGTCCCACAATGAAGCCATTTTATTGCTCCCTTTTATTGTTCAAACAGTTTGGAATAGATAAAAGACAGATTGTATAAATCTACGAAAATCGAATCCATTCAAAGGAAATTTGTATGCCTTGTATTGAAACGGCTTATGCCAGATATGAAGCAGCTAAGTTATAGCTTATCTTATAAACAGTTTATTGAGTTTGCATGTAAGATTTGAATTCTTGGAGTGGCGAAGAACAAAATTTGATTTGATTTGAAGCCAAGAAGTACCGTACTGTAACTTTTAAAAATAATTTAAGTAAATCGGTTACAGTTCTCAAACTAAATAGGAATTATCTAAAATTGAGTTCACTCTATTGTAATGATGTTTTCAAAGTAGTTTTATTACATTTAGGTACTATGAATGAAATATTATTATTGATTTATGGAAGGTAGGCTAAAATATTTCAACCGAGTTATATGAGAATCACACAAATTTGATTAGGCATATATTCTCTTACTCTAGGCATGATATCATTTATTAAATCATTTGACAGAAATAAATACTTATTGGTTAAAAACATCATTGGTTTAAAACGTCTTTTACCAAATTTTTATGATATCAAAAAATATTATCGTCTACAATCTAGGTACTGTGAATATTCAATGGAGTCATCGAGAGTAGATAATGATAATCATGCTTATTATACATGTACTGCAAACCAATATTAAAGGATACATTTGGCGAGAAATCCATTCTTATCATGAGCAATAAAATGAATGGTGAGATTGACACCAGCCCCAATTGTTCCTGTTATAGCACCCAGGAGAGCAAAGCAGAAGTATCGTCTGACAGCATCGAAAGTGTACATTTTGAAGTTGGTTTTGCGAGATCGATGTAAGTATATTGAGTTTTCATTGACATCATAGTCCAAACTCTGGAATTAAGCATAACTTATTAGAAATTTATATTTTTATCAACCAAAGTTTTTTATTCAAGTAGCTACAGTACATGGGTAACCTGTACCGGCCGACCCACCCAGAGCCCTCTGTACCTGCTTTAGCATACCAGAGCATTGCTCCAGGTGGAGCTAGCACCACAGTTACAGAGGCGTGCCATTGGGACTCACCTTGATTCCCCCTCGGGACGGAGGCCGAACATGTAGGACCCACCTTGATCCCCTGAAACTAAGCCAGTTACGGAGGCAGGCCCAGAACTCGCCTTGATTCCCAACCTAGTTACGGAGGCGGACCATAGGACATTGCCTTGATTCCCCCTGTGGTTGACCGCTGCCACCTCGCCCGGCCAGCGTCAACGGAAGATTGGCCTGGGGCCGGGGTCACCCTGGCTAGGCCAGGTTCCCAGCACCCAGTTCCGGCGGTACGTGGGTCATTCCAGGGGTGCGTGTCCGAATCAGCGACACCCCCTTCACAAGCCCTGACGTTTCCCCTCAGCTGTCAAGAGGCTTGAAAAAAACGTCTTATCTCTTCTGACCCGCACTCCAGCCAGGTGCGGGACAGTTATTCCTAGTGTCCACCCTCCCCAAGGAAAGAGGGCAGAAGGAACCAGAGCACGCGTTTCGGAAAGAAGATGAAATCCCGTTCACTAGGTAAGAGAGGGGCTCCCGGACGGCCCCGCGACCAGCTCCGACTCTCGACGCAGGACCGACCAAGGGAGCCACCCACCATCTCACCGGACCGGAACTTCCGCCGGAGCCAATGCAGAGGAGCACGACAAGCCGCGTGGGTACAAGCCACGCAGCCATAAGGCAACCTACTGCACCAGCACCCCTAGAGACGGAGGCGGAAGGGCCGTAAAGGCGCACGACTCGCCTGTGAACCCCTCTAGGGGAAGAGTAGCTACAGTACAGCGAATAGGATGATTCTTATTGAAAAATATGTCTTGTAAAATGTTGTAACTTACGTCGAATTTACTGCTGATGAACTCTTGCCCCGCAGTCAGTCTAGCATGGAAGTTTCGAAGAGTTTGATCCGTCTGGAAAAAAGTATTAGAAAAAATGGTTGATTGATAGTTGTTTATAAGTTAACAAATATATTTAATTATATAATAGCTTAGATTCATAGAATTGCAACAATTCTTCAAATGAAACATTCCTTATTTCCAATGAGTAGGCTATCTACTAGTATTATTGCGCATAAATTTTGAATCAAAGCAAAGAGAATAAAAGAAGAATCATCTAAATTTTATAACTACTCACTGCACTCTTCCTGATTGGCGGTGTTACCGCAGGTTCAATTCTATTTTCGGTCATTTCTAATTCCAAATCCAGGTGATGGACCTAAAATTTTCAAAAATAAATAAAATGAAATCGGTATAGTGAAAATATTTAAAATATAAAAATATAGTGAATATATATAAATACTGGGCGGCATATTAAAACCAGAAAGCATGAGTAGATTATTATGGGAAATATGATAAAGTTTTATTTACTAACAGTATTTGAAGATGTATGCTAGGTCTATTTGTTAAATTCTTGATTTTATACTTGAAATGAGAAAAACTGATTAAAAATATATTGAGATTGTTCTATCAATTTCAGTTGAAGTTTCAATACTAATTTGTAATGAACTTTCAATTTCAATTGTACAACAGCTTGGTTCTCTGTTGAGTTTATATTCAAATTTTACTCAGAAAACTGTAATTCCACATATTTACTAGATAAGTCTCAATTTATATGTTTAAGAAGCTTTACAATGTGAAAATTTAGCAAGATTAATGATAATGCAATAATGGATAATAATAATAATATTTAATTTTCAAACCGGAAGCCCAGCAAAAAAATACAACTGCATGTATAAGAAAAAATATTGGATGCCCATATCTAGAACTGAATACTTCCAAAGGTACACACTTTACTTTCCAAATAGTACAAAAATTGATATTTTACAAATAAAATAGCCAGTGAATTCGTAAAAAAAACATTGTATACCACGTATATTGGCGAAGGTGAGAAATACCGTTAGTGACGATAACCTTACTTTACATAGGATATCATTAAAATCTATTTAAATACTAAGTATGCATTATTCAATGATTCCTTTATACCTGTAAATATTTTATTCTACAGCCATCAGTCTCAAATTGAAATTAATGAAAAGTTAATCTATTCAGTTGATTTCTTACCTTTTAATTAGTTTTAGTGAATCGAATGCAATAAGATAAATCCGCCATTTACCGCAGTAACAGTCATATGAGTCATTTTCAAGTTGTGCTGAAAGCAACGTATGATTACAATAATAATACAGCAGATTGTTCTGATTGGTAGATAAGGTGAGATGGATATAAAAATTTTATTTACAGTCTTGACCCAATCTCATTCCTGTTTTTTCGACGAACATTCCAATTGAAAATTTTTCTCACCTAATAACTTCTCATCTAGAGTAAATTTTTCTATGAAAAAGTACCTACTTATTTTAGCTAGAGTTATCTCGAAATTAAAATCTCCATTGTTATCTCAGTATCTAAGCGTTTTTAGGGAATATCCCATGGAACCTCTTTCTCTACTTTATGTAGAAGGAATGTATAAGGAATCAGCCTGAGAAATATACAGCACATTACTGCTAGAACACTTTGTACTATAAAAGACACAACACAAGTAAGATTTAGTGTAAATATCACTCTTTTCTAGTCTTTAGAAGTATTGATTTGCTTTGTTTATTTAAAACATAAAACATTCCTTATATTCATTTGTAGCAGTCTTTTGATAAAATTGAAGATGTACACTTGAAAATCTTGATAATTTTTCATAAATTTTAAGATATCAAAAGATGTAGGCCTTAGCATTCTCATAATCATGTACTAATAGTTTCTTTCGCAGAAGAAATTCTAGATCAATTATTTTCAAGTTGAACAAGACAAGTCTCAATTAAACATGTTATTTTGAATTATTGAAACTTCAAGTTTATAAGTAAATTTTGTTTAGGTGTAAATATATATTCCCAGTAGCAGTAGCTTATGTTGTTATGAGCGGTTCAAGAATATTCTTTTCTGTTTTGAAAGTGCTTCATTCTGTATCTTGCTCCTCTGGTTCCTACACGTTCTACCTGCATCACTACAACATAATGCAGTCTCCAACTGCATACAAAAAAAGTATAGGTGCAGCGCATTGTATATTATTTCCTTCTCCCCTCTTTCTCATTCTTCTTCGAGGAGTAACATTGTTATTGTATTCACTCCTCAACCTCACTCCATTGTCAACAGAACTACAGTACCTATAATAAAGATGAGGCAAGACATTCCTGAACGGTTATCGACGGACAATGCCCACATAATATCTACGAGCTCTGTTATGCCCATCCTTCTTGTTCTAATGGAATATGATATCACATTAATGATTAATGCTTTTGTCTTTTGAGTTTTGTACAGCCGATTCTAAATGCTACACGTAACTGTATGACCGGTACATACCATTATGTAAGGTTTGATTGATTTTCAATTGATACGAGTAACTTATTTTATATTCCTTCTGAATAGATCAATTACTCAGCCACCAGCTCTGAGAGTTCATTTGCTCAGTAAATATTAATGAGAATTATGAGAAAATACAATATTAATGAATACTAATCAAATACAGTAGATATCTTAGATAATTATTCTTAAAACATGTATTCCTATGATTTCACAATCCTTAAGTCAGAATAAGTCATTAACATGTCAATTGTCAATTCATTACATTATTTAACATCTTTATGATCATTTTACAAGGAGTCTTTCAAAATTGCCGTCAAATTGTACCGCAATAAAAAACCCGCCGACAGTGATGCGTGAAAAAGGGAAGTTTTTGACGTTAGAGGGAAATTTTGTGTGAGCGCATGACGGATTCAGACTGAACTGGTTCGAAATCGCCGCCACGGCATGATGATCAACAGATTAATCGTGTTCAAGTTCCCAATGCTAGCGTTTCAGTGTTATGGTGTTTCTGTACCTTTGACGGTTTATTCTCACGTGTTTGTTTTGTGATTCTTTTTCCTAACTCTTGTCAGATTTGAGAAGCGTTTTCCCCTTTTTGCGAAACTCTTCAGTTTTTCAAAGTGATATCTATATTATACGTTCACTTTCGAAACTATTTCAACGGATTTCTTGATCAAGTCAGTTGGTGATGCTAAA
>CM029554.1:15389244-15413300 GCA_017141385.1 Sogatella furcifera
TCTTGGAAATCGCTGATGAACAGCGTACAAGGGATGGATGGATTCAGATTGAAGCATTATTGAGGACGCAAAATAAAAAATGCTTAAGAAGAAGAATACTTCAGTTCAGTATTAAATGATAATCCAGACGAAGATTTAATCACAAGAATAATTTGGGCTTTCGACTAATCATTGAAGGATCATTTCTTGATGATCTTTTGTACCGGTATTCCTTTATCAAAGTATGATAATGATACTTTTGCAATTGACACCACAACAATTATTATTATGTATTTTAATTGAAATTTTATTTGAATATTTGTTGTAGATACGGTACTTTTTGTATTGTAGCGTAATATTTTTTGTCACCGTTTGAGGAGTTCTTCTATTGATTGTCAGTGAGGCTCAATTCACACAAAACTGATGATGACTGCAATAGTGTTTTGAATAGACAATAATTTTTTGAATAGACAGTATACAAACTTGAAATCTATATCGTTATATCCGGCCAGGTTCCCGTCCGACGTCCCATCTCTGTGAATTGAGTACAAGATTTCATTGGTTAATCGAAAAGACTTTAGTAAGCAAAGCTCATTATGATTGAGATTGCAACACAAAGAGAAACCGACGACCTTAATGAAAAATAAACTAGTGCGTTGCTGATTCAATTTTGAGATCTGAATAAACTAAAAGCGAAAGGGAACGCATTCTGCAGTCCGATTAAAAAAATTCTGCTCTTACGAAATTTCTCCCATTATGCCAAATGACAGTATAATCGAATAAGCGGTTACATCCGGTTCGAACGAAACATTTCTTTCGATTTGTAAGATAATAGTTGATAATGATGATGAGGAAAGCCGGTAGGTGGCTTTCCAAGGGCGGCAAAAAATGCGCGCGCATTGAGAAATGGCGCCAAATGTAACAAACAGCTGATCCTTCCCGCCATTCACTTTCTTGCAAGCATTTTCACTTTCATGGATGTTATTACTACTGAGCTCGCCTCAACAAAAAAATCCTTCTCCATTTCTTTTATCTTGTCTTTCGCTACAACGAAAGTAAAATTAGCTTCATTACAGCTCTCACTGCGTTATCTTGTTTCTTTTTCTGGATTGAATTTCCGCCGCATTGCCACAGTTCCAATTACTGGAGGACATGTACGGTTGCTTCCTTCCTTGCTGATTGTTCCACACGTGTTGACAACTACTTCTTCCGTACTTATTCATCCTTGTTGACAAGTGTGTAATGGACCTATACTTTATAGGCATACAATACCTGTTCTGTGTATACTATAGTGGACTTTGTAATACTATTATGTAGTGTGAAATCAAATTACTGATACTGACAACCACCTACTGGACCATGCTTCTGAAATCGATCTGGAATTTCTTTGAAAATTATAGAACTATAGATTTGATTATATTGCTCTTCTAATGTGATTATCATAACAGCCTATTGTCCCTTACTGATAATGATGTCATGCTCAAGTGCTATAGTCCTGAAAATAATTACATTTTTATATGTAACCACGTTCAGAATTTTTTTCTCCATGTTCTTGCTAAATACCCATTACTATAAGAGGTAAAAGCTGTTACGCTAAATAGTGTTACGATAAATAGTAGGATTTTTTCTTATGAAAATTCATCAATGCTATGAAGAATACTTGAGAATTTTTCAATTCTCCTGTATAAAAAAAATGAGGATTCTGATGCTATCCAACATTGGATGGCTTTATTGAACGATAATCATTCTTAAAAATTTTCCAAGATAGAGAACTTCTAAACCCTTTCTCGCTGATTTTTTAAAGATAAAAAATCTATCTATTTCAACTCAAACGGATTGTGGCTTGATCTTGAATCAGTTATTCATTGAGAAAAATTGTGTTTGAATTCATACTTTCATGGAAGTAGACTACCCGAAATTCGGACCATTTTTTTCTCCTGTTTTGGCCTGCAAAGTGCGCTTCAAGCGCTTGAATAAAATATATTAATACTAATACTAACTATTGATAGTAAATTTCTAATACTAATTTGTTTAATTCCAGGCCGTGATTGCGGAATCGGAGGCGCAATAAATTACCGCCAGCCTCGCAATTATAGCGGGAGTTCTTCGCAAGGAAGAATTGTCAACGGTAAAGAAAGCCAGAAGGGGGCATGGCCTTGGCAAGTAAGTGCAATTCATTGACAACTTCAAGTCGATTATTGAATATTAAAAAAAAAATTATTTATTGGAAGTTTTCGGAAGTTTTTGGGTCCAATAGATTTATTTACTTTGGTTGCACCTGTAGAAACTAAGCCTACCGATGATCTGTATAAGGAACTTTTAAATTTTTGACCATTCAGCCTAGTCTCTAATATCTGTACTTGAATTTAATTTAGTTCAATACCTTCTTCTTTTCTATCTCAATTTGGTTCAATTCAATTGTATAGTAAACATTCAACTTTATCAATTTTCAATCTATGGTATAATTAGATTTGTTTGTCAATGGCTCAACAGCCCATGAAGGGTCTGGGCCTACCAGCTGGTTGTCAGTTTCATATTCACTCCACTATACAGCCCGTATAATTGTGTACGTGCTAAAAAAACCGAAGGTTTAGCGAGACCATTATTGTAATTTATTTTTCAATAAATGAAATTGAAGAATGAACTGGAACTGAATACTAAAATTAATCAGAAATGATACTAGGGCACGAGATCTTTTGAATTATTTGATAATAAAGATCTTAATAGATCAATAATAATAATCAAAGTTCCTCTTAAAATAATTATAATAAAATTTTAAAGGGTACGTTAATTAATATGAATTTAATGCATAATTTTATTATGAATTAGTAGCCCCAATATAACAAAGTAAACATCAAATATGTTCTTATTTTTCAAGGTATCATTGCAAGTACTGCACCCAAAATTAGGTTTGATTGGACACTGGTGTGGAGGGGTCCTGGTGCATCCTCTATGGATTCTTACAGCTGCACACTGTATTCACAAGTAAGTATTTTTCTTGAATTGAATGTTTACCTTTTCTACTGTGGGTGAGGCTCTCAAACCGCACTATTTTTTCTATTTCTCCTTTTCAAGGATTAGGTCTATTAATTAACCTGCCCATCTTTTCCTCGCCCTCACTGCTGCTGTATATGAAGAATATTTTTCTCTACAGTTGTTTCGAATTTTCCTTTAGTATGAAATATATTATACCATAGTGACATAGCATAGAAAAAAATATTTTATTCTTAACAAACGGGTTGATAGAAGATGGAAATGGAAGTAAAGATTCAAACTAAAGGAAGTTAAGGAACTGAAGTTTCGTTGAAAAAATTCTTTGGGAGCAGGTGGCTGGGAAAATATCAAGAATAATAATTTCATCAAATAATTCAATCAGAATTGCCATAATTAGTCATTGTTATTTCATGGATAGATAACTAAATATATAGCATCACAATGTTATTGTTTTCTTAGAATGTATTAAGATAGGATAAGATTAAGCATTAAGGTGTAAGAAGGTTACAAAAGCTGCCTCTACTAGAAGAATTCATTAAAACACATTAGTTTTAATGACTATTCAGCAGCAATATGAAGGTAGTCAACTTGAAATGATACAAGTGCCCTACAACTACTTTTCTTCTTATTCACAAAAGTCAATGTCACCAGCGAAGACTATTTGCGTGTCTAAACATACTGTGTTAAGGGCACTGGTGCGCAAAAAATCGAAAAAAAATCAAAAAAAATTTTTTTTGCTCATCTTATAGTTTGAAATTCGCTCTTTAAAATGGCGTCAAGATCAGAGCGATCTGATGACTAGATAATATTCTATGAAAGTTTTTCGATCACTCGACAGGAAGGTTTTTTCTTTGTGATGCTGAACTTTTGGAAATTTTTGGTAGGCAATTCAATCTTCTGTTATTTATTCTATGATTATAATTTTTATAAATTCTGTTTTTTGATTCATTCAAGTCTAAGTACATGAAGATTCAGAAGGCACTTGCTACTGGAATATTGTCTTGTAGTAAAGTTGTTTACATTTTTAGGTTATCGCGGTATTTGTCGCGGTTTGCGGTATTGCTTACAACGGTTCGGTTCTAGTTACTTTATTTACTTCAGAAAAGTGAAAAGTTCTTGTTATTTTTTTTATTTTGTGAAAATGACTAAACCCAAAGGAGTTTTTAAAAAAAGAAAGGGCCCGTGTGTTATGAAACGGTGGGCTAATGTACGGCCTATTGTTGTTGAAGCAGCATCACAGACTCCACAGAATTCTCCAGATTCAAATCCAAACTTGGTTTCTACAACATCAAGTTCAAGATCCAAATTGGGTGATTATCATGAGCAATATAATAAATATAGTAGCAATTTTCAGTACTCAATAGTTGATTTGAATCAATTTGAACAATCCTTGCAAAATATTGCTCAGTGTAATAAGTGCTCTGGGGAATTGAGTATTCAAAAAACACAATTAGTGGGACTTGCTGAAAAAATCTCAATAATATGTACAGTTTGCAGTGAAAATGAACAATTTGTGAATTCCAAGTGTACTAATTATAAAAATACTGTTTTGTATGATGTGAACTTGAGACTTGTTTATGGTTTGAGGAATATAGGTAAGGGCAAAACAGCAGCTAAATTACTTTGTGGCATAATGAATCTGTGTAATCCCCCACACAAGTTTTTTCTCCATGAAAATTGTTTACTGACTGTTGTTGAGAGAGTTTGTAAAGATAATATGAAATTAGCTATTGAAGAAGCAGTGGAGGAAAATGATAATTGTAGGGATTTGGCAGTTGCATTAGACGGGTCATGGCAGAAAAGAGGCCATACATCATTGAATGGTATTGTTTCAGCTACTTCAGTATCTACTGGGAAAGTAGTAGATGTAGAAATAATTTCAAAATATTGTCAGTGTAAAGATAGATATAAGAATAAACATGAAGATTCTTGCTCTGCCAACTTTTTTGGAACAAGTGGGGGAATGGAAGTTTTTGGGGCCATGGAAATATTCAGACGTTCATTGCCTGAGTACAATGTGCGGTACTTGAAATATCTAGGTGATGGAGATTCACGAGCATATACAAAAGTAAATGAAGATAAGCCATATGGAGATGAAATAAGTATTGACAAAATAGAATGTATTGGCCATGTACGCAAAAGAATGGGCACAAGATTACGGTCGCTAAAAACAAAAACACCTCTCCTATCACAAAGGAGGAGAGGAGGGTTAACGAATGAGGCTATAGATAAAATTCAAAAATATTATGGATTAGCTATTCAAAGAACAGCTGGAGAATCAATTCAAGTTATGAAACAAGAAATTTGGTCGGTCTACTTCCACATTTCAGCTTCTAATCATGATACTCAAAAACATGGGCTATGTACCTCAGACCCTGACAGAATCTGGTGCAAATATTTGAAGGCCCAATTGGAGGGAAAAAATTATGACCACACTAAACATTTTCATTTACCATCAGAGATTATGAGTGCTATAAAGCCAGTGTTTCAGGACTTGACCAACAATAGTTTATTGGAGAAATGTAGTTTAGGGAAAACACAAAATCCAAACGAGTCCTTCAATAATTCTGTGTGGACAATCCTCCCAAAAAGGACATTTGTGGGGATGAATACTTTGAAATTTGGGGTATATCAAGCTGTGAATAATTTCAATATAGGTAATATTGCCAAGTGTGAAGTATTGAACTACCTCCAGTTAGACCCAGGGGAGCATATGTTGACTGCAATGGAAGCATTGGATAGTGATCGAGTACGTCAGAGTGACCACTACTTCAAAGTTCTCTCTGATAAAATAAAAACAAAACGTTCCCTAGCTAGAAAAAGGATGGAGGATAGGTATGAGGAAGCAGAGGACCCAGACAATCCGTCTTATGCACCGGGGAATTACTAAATGAAGGTAAATGATGATTTTATTGTATTTTGTTCAATTTTTTAGTTTTTGGCTGTTTTCTCAAAATCACGTTTTTTTTCACTAAAATCCCATTTTCTCAGCTTCTATAAGAGGTACATGCTTCAAATTTTTATGACATGTTTCTGGCACTTAGAGGAAAATATTAACATATCCATATATCAATAGAACTACCCTAACCCAAAATAAAAATCGATATAATTTAAAAAAAACGTAGATTTTTGGATGAAAACTTGACTATTTATAAAAAATTTAAAAATGATGATAGAAGAAAATGGATATGTTAAATTAAAGATAAAATGACAACGATTAAGATAAAAAAAAAAGTTTGAAGATATCTCTGATAGTTATTGAAATAATGGGTCTTATGTTAACATGGTGAAGCATAGGGCGCACCAGTGCCCTTAAATACTGGTATCATACTAATTTAATTATCACATTAAATAATTATACAGAATTGTGTTCTAATCAAAATCTACAGTAATCATATACTAGTAATTCGTACACTAGTGTTACATGTAACTGGTTATGTGGAAACGTACCTACCTATTTTGCAATGTACAGTAGTGAGATTATTACTATTCACTGAATTACAAGTAGTTCCTAATAATATCAAGAGCTGAAGCATAGAAAAAACACAATACTGTCTCAACATGGATAAGTTAAGTTATAAGCCTGAATTTCTTAAAGCAATGGATTAGAATTTGTTTTTTTTTATTGTTCAAAAATGACTTTTGTATAGTGACATATTCAGCCTACAGCCTGAGATGATGAATTGACTGTCAGGTTTACATGAGATGCATCACATATCAAGGATTGACCGAGTTTTCTTATTATTCCAATGCGTAGAAATAATGTTGAAAATGACAAATCCATGATCATTTCACTGTTACTATACCTCACCTACCTCGCCTACCTAGCTATACCTCATTGTTACTATACCTTATTATACTGCTTCACCTCAGAATGAATCAGTTTTGTGCCTGAATTTCTAAAAGGTATGGATTAGAATTTATTGTTTTTTTTTCATTGTTTCCATATAAATGTTTGCAGTGACATATTCAGCTTACCACTGGCTGCTTTGTGGACAGTAGTTCTGGGCGACTGGGACAGAGAGCGCGATGAAAAAGGAGAGCAGAGGATCCCTGTCGAGGACATCCTTGTCCATGAGAAGTTCGACAACTATCAGAATGATATAGGTACGAGCAATGTAAGTAATTACAGTATGTATACCATTTGTAATAATTGAAAGTCAGAAAATACATGTAAAGAAGATCTTCCAAGACCATAGTCTGTCCAAGCAAAGAAGACTTTCTGGCAAGATGGGAAAATAACTCCACCTCGGTCAATTTTGGTTCAATAATTATAAATTTGGTTCGGGGGCTGTGGGTTCTGTTTAAGAATTTATGGCTTTTGGGCCGGTATTGGCCGGGTTGGAGTCAGTTTTCCCGTCTTGCCGGGGTGCCTTCTTTGCTTGGACGGGTTGTATAGTGGAGTGAATATGAAACTGGCAACCAACTGGTAGGCCTAGGCCCTTCTTAGGGCTGTTGCGCCATTGACATACATACATACAATTATAAATTTGTTCTCAAATTATAGATCAGAATGTAAACAAATTTATAATGTTTGAACCAATATTGAATAGAATAGAATAGAAAAGAACTTTATTGATCAAATCAAATAATAAATTAATCAAATTTCCGTAATTCGTAAATTGCTTATTTAAAAAAAAAGTTCATTAGGCTTTGGCATCCCGCCGTCAGCCGAAGTTGAATTTAAGTTATGATATTCACTTGAAATAAATAAATAATAAACATAGTATTAATAATTTATATTAAAAAGAATAAATAAAAATTGGCTTGGTTTGCGCTCTTGGTTAAGTAACAGATCATCGATACAAAAAAGTTTTTTATTTATAATACTTTAGATATTTAAAGTATTAATAATTGAACTCGTCAATAATCCCTCTCCTATACCGTAAAGCAGCCCTCACATACCCCACCAACCGATTCCAATCTCTTCCATTCAAGTATTCTATAACCTCTCTTCTTTCCATTCTCCATCTACCGAACCATGTTCTCCTTATCTCTCCCAGGATCTTACATTTTCCTATAAAGTGAAATATGTCCTCGTTTTCTTGACTATTGCACATTGAACATCTATGTGTTTCTTCTTGTCTCTCCGGTCTGTAATTGAGCGGCAATAGAGCTCCCCTAGTCTTGAAAATTATACTTATGAAATGCCGCTTATTATTATCATTCATATAATCTCTTATAAGACTTTCCTCTTTATTAAGCAAAGCATATATTGAATGAAACTGAGCCACATCAGCCCTCTCCAACCATTTACTGCGAGTAGCCTGTCTAATATTAGTGACCAATTGCTGACCCATTCCGCTCCATTCATGCTTTTGCTCCATTCATGCTTTTTCTCCATTCTATCTGGCCAATCTATTCCATTTTCTGCACAGAGTCTAAGCCATTTTCTATACCACCCACACTTCTTCCTGATATAAATTTCGCAGAGAATTTGTGGAAATCTGTGTTCAGGCAGCATAAGGGTCTTCAGTATATAGTTGAAGTGGAGGACAAAGGTATTCACCCACATAGTATCCACCCCAGATTCTAGATGAAGGACGTAGTTAGGTGTGTTCCTTGGCAGTGAGAGTAATCTTTTTATGAAGAATCTTTGAAACTTTTCTAGCTCGTCGGATTCCATGTAGCCCCATGCCTGAGCCGCATACGTCACCACCGCTCTACTTGCTGCACTGTAAACATGCCACTTACTGGAAATGGGTACCTCGTCACTCAATATAAGCCTATGCCACACACTATGCAGTCCATATTTGGCTGCCGCTACTTTATTTCTAAAATGCGGATGCATCGACAAAGCAGGTGTGAATGTAACTCCTAAATACTTGTATTCTTTCACCTCTAATCTCTCCTCTCCAGAATACCATCTCTCATTTCTGCTTAGCTTGCCACCTCTTCTGAACACCATTATTTTCGATTTCGTCATATTCAACTCTAGTTTCCATCGCATACAATATGTTCTCAAATTGTTGATCATTCTCTGTAACACTACTGGGCTATCTGAAAAAATCACCATGTCGTCTGTTAGTACGGGGGCAAGTGTTACAAAAAAGGCTTCCCGTGAGCCTATTGAGTAAAGAAGTTTGGGATTGGTATCAATCTCTTCGTTTTGACCTGGAGAAAAATAATATCGGTAGTCATAAGCTCCCCGAGGGGTGCGTCACCTGTAATCCAAGATGGCGTCCGAGAATTTCAGAGTTTCACGGTTTCGGCCATAACTCAGTCATTTTTGAAGATATCCTTTCAATTTTTCTCTCAAATTGTTCCTTATAAAATTATCTACATGAGCTATATAAAACATAACTCCCAAAACGTATAAATAATAAGTTATACATTTCAGTTATCCAATCGAGACAGTTATTATGAAGAGATTGACACCAGTTCCATGCTTTTATCACGAAGGAATACCGAAAAAAGAAATTTTTTCCTCTTTGATGCAGTAAAAAGTTGATATTTTGGCAATGTGACTTGCGCGAGCGCTTCTTTCGCTGAAGCTCTATACATCATTAGCGTACCTACAAGCTTCATAAATACATCATTAGAAAGCTGAAATATTTCTCTATTCAATGGATTATTCACATTTGATTTTTCAAGCTGGACAATGAATTTATTAGAGTTAACGTAAGATTTTGCATGTGATAAAATTTTTCTCATCTTTAAAACAATCTGAACTTATTTATTATGGGTCTTGAGCACATTTCTCCTGTATAAATATCGTAGAACTGTTCATGAAGAACATTTTAAGAGAAAAAAACTTGAGATATCACCAAAAAATATCAAATGGTTAAGGATATAACAAAAATCGGCATTTATTGGCCGCCATCTTGTTTTCTCGAGAAGAGAAGCATATTTTAGTGCATAATTATAGACATTCTGAATCTAAAGAGAAAAAGGAAGAGATTGTTACCATTTTCAAGTCTCTAACATCAAGGAGACATGAAGGAAAATAGTTTTTATATAACATGTTAGTTGCTTTACCCCGCGCATGCCCCTCTTTGGGTCTCGCTGTACCCTTCATCGAGGCAGAAAAAGCCTTCAAAACCACATGGTTGTAAAGCTAAAAAATAGATCTACAACTTATAGATTTAACATTCTTGTCTATCTGATGCATAAAAAAAACTAAAGACATAAAAACGAAAGACATTTCATATTAAAAAATGTATAACTTATTATTTATACGTTTTGGGAGTTATGTTTTATATAGCTCATGTAGATAATTTTATAAGGAACAATTTGAGAGAAAAATTGAAAGGATATATTCAAAAATGACTGAGTTATGGCCGAAACCGTGAAACTCTGAAATTTTTGGACGCCATCTTGGATTACAGGTGACGCACCCCTCGGAGAGCTTATGACCACCGATATTATTTTTCTCCAGGTCAAAACGAAGAGATTGATACCACTCCCAAACTTCTTTACTCAAAACGCACACGGGATTACACTTGCCCCCGTACTATGTGTACAGGAGAGCATTTATTTTGAAACCATCAATAGATAGGCCTCCTCCTATACTTTCACATATGTCATGAACAAAAATAAACCCTGCTTCAATCCGTTCTCAATGCTGAAACTGTCTGTTTTTCCTCCGTTACTCCACACCACTGCTTTTGTATTGTTGTACCGTAAAGGCTTTTTAGCAACTGTATGAATTTATTTGAAAGACCCAAAGTATGTAGTTTGTAGAACAGGGCTTCTCTTACTCACACAATCGAATGCGGCCTTGAAATCGATAAAGAAGCAATAGGTTTTTCTTTTCTCAATGTTCAATTTATAACTTATAATACTATGCAGGGTAAATATGTTATCAACTGTGGAGTATCCTCTTCGAAAACCCGCCTGATTCTCCTCCAATACACCCCTACTTTCTATCCACTTCTCTAATCTCTTCAGTAAAATTCCGACAAATACTTTAGCGGCAGAATTAACGAAGCTTATAGCCCTTTAGTTGGAAACAATTGAGCTATCGCCCTTCTTAAGCAGAGGAAATATGATAGAATTGGTGAAAGCTGCAGGCACGGTCTCACTCGAAAAAATATTGTTAAAAAACTGCAATAATAGTTTGCTAAACTCAGTTGGTGACTTCTTATTAAATTTTCCCGGTATTCTGTCATATCCTGGGGCTTTATTCTCATGGATTTTTCTCAAAACTGAATCTATTTCATCCATTTCTATAGCCTTATCTAAATTATAATCCTCTACTAATGGTGCTGCATAACTTGTTGGGTCACTTCTAGCAAAGACAATGTACTATAGTACATAATAGTACATTGTCTTTGCTTCTAGGTAGCGAGTACAATAGTTAAAAATGTCTCACCCAATTTTCTGATTTAATACATGATATATTCAATGATTGTTTACGGTACCTCTGAAATTTCTTATCAACTCCCAAAAATATTTTGAGTATCTTACTGTTCTCAATTGGATCTCTACTTCTTTCATATAAATAATTCTTTTTTCCTTGCACAGTTGTTTATATTCCTTTGACGCGATCAAATAATTATGTCTTATTGTTTCAGAGCTAGTTTTTTAAATAATTTCAACAGGGAGAACATTTTTAATCTACTCTTCTCACAATCTTTATCAAACCATTTTTGTTTCTTGAATGTATTCCTATTGAGATTGAGTGACAATTTATCGCTTAGGGGGGCAGTTGCCCCCCTAAACATTCCCTTTGCCCCCCCCAATAGTCCAGTCAAACTAAGCAACAAAATTAAAAGTTGGAGAACCCAGCTGGAAATTTGCAGATATGATCAGAAAAGGGCGCTGAATAACATACTAAAAGTCCCCAAGATAAGAGTCCCAGTATAAATTCATATATTATACGTCAAATTTGATAAAAAATTCCAATTTTCAGATAGTAATGGTAGCCTACTGTGTGTAATATTAATCTCCTCGTTGAAAAAAGAACATTTTCACATTAGAGTGACTCCCAAACGGGAACCTGTGGGCGAAAATTATAATGAAATGTAGAGGAAATCTTCCTCTTTCAGATGGTTAGTAATTGAATTTAGTCTCATAACATTGCTCATGACAGCCTAGGGTTTCAGGAACATAATTCCAGAAATATAAGCCAATAACTTATCCCAATATTTTTAGAACGTTTTTGTGATATAATATGCAATTTTGGAGGTTTTTGGGAGTGTGACGGTTCTTTTAAATAGCTGTAGTTCAAAACATATTGAACATAAAAGTGTGAAATTGGTCTCAAATGAAAGAAAAATGAATCTCGTCGAGAGAGATTTAGGATATGATAGTGTCTATGAAAAACCCAGCATCATTCTTCAAATGTAATTGGCCATTTAGTTTTGTTTCATTCAAACCTGATTTCTGAGTTTGTGGGACATTTTAGATTTAGGCTGTTTATTGACTGAACCCTTTTTATTTAAAATTGAATCATCTACAAATTTCACCCACAGAAAAAGTAAGTTGAAGCATCAAGTAACCATGTTAAACCTCTTTGAACTTGAAAAATACTGATTATTTTCATATTTTAGCAAATATATCAATAACAACTGCAGATACGAACTTCTAACCAGTTCCAGTCAGCCAGGACCAGTGACCAGTTCTCACTCCTATAGAAAAAGTGTTTTGTATGTACATGATCGCTCGACACAAAGCTATCAAATTGTAGACGATTATTCACACTCAACAAAATTAGTCTAGTTTTTAATAAGAAATTCTGACTGAAATGGACCCCTGTACTTGGTCACATTTGGAGATAATGAAAAAGGAAGGTTCTAATCTATGGAAATTTCTCTCACCTTGGAAAAAAATCGCGAAAAATCTGTTTGAGGTTTTAGAAAAACTTGAAAATCACTCTTTTTCAACTTAAATAGCCTAAAAATACTGCTCAATAATCGACTATGGCATGTAGAATACCTTAAATATTGTAGTCGGCCAATCTAAGTAGACTATTTACCTCTCCACCCGAGAAATAGCTACGTTGTCAGATTGTGAGAAATTGAAACTTCTTCAAATCCTCGATTAGACCCCATATCTGTATGTAGAATTTCATCCTCGACATGCCAGTAGCATTAAAACGGTTCCTGGGTGAAAGGATTCAAAGGAAATTTGATTTTTTTATAAAATTGAAAAAGTGCGAAAATATTATTTTCTGTCGTACCTATATCACTTCTCTCACAATCATTGGTTGTAGTAAAAATCATGTTTTTATGTCAAAATGAAAAGGAGAATTCGTGCTTTCTAATGGTTTTTGAATTTTTTATATCCGACCAACAATTCAGTTTCTATTTACGAATATGTTTGTCAATGTCGAGTCTACTCAAACAGGAAACTTGAAATTTTCGACGATCTAGAAACTTTTTTTGTTTAAGAAGATAAGTGGGTGGTGAAAGCGAGAAAGTTGTTCAAAAACAATTGAAATTTTTTCCAAGTGTCAAAAATAGTCGGAAGATCGTAATTTGCCCTCAGAAGAGTTTCAAAGTAAGAAGATGAGCGGTATATGCATGAATCATTGTATGTTAAAGATTAACGCCGGGTTTTTCCAAGCACACTCAAAGTTGAGGGACCCTCAAATTTTGATAAACAGCTGACATTTTCTATGATAAGTATAAGAAATGTAGTGAACTTGAGAGCCCCTCAAATTTGAGTGTGCTTGGAAAAACCGGGCAGAAGAGAATTGGAGTTTTATGCCCGGTTTTTCCAAGCACACTCAAAGTTGAGGGACCCTCAAATTTTGATGAATAGCTGACATTTACTATAAGTATAGGGAATGTAGTAAAGTGTAGTAAACTTGAGGGTCCCTCAAATTTGAGTGTGCTTGGAAAAACCGGGCATAAGAGTTGAAGCAGATCGACTTAGATTTTCGAGCTGCGAACAGCTGGTTTATCATAAAAAATAGTGAGTTTTACAACACCGCATGATTTTTCCGAAGCTACGCTGTCACTTTTAACATTCAGTAGAATGTGTTTGCATTAGAAGAAGTTCCAATTTCACACAATCTGACAACGAAGCTATTTCTCGGGTGGAGGGGGAAATAGTCAACTTACGTTGCGCCAACTATAATGTGAAATTATTTACTCTTCCCAACAATACCTTTAAAATTTAATTTTGACAAATGATTCTTACTACTTGGAAAATATCTAAAAATCTATGGTTTCCGGATCCGGCTGTTACACCTTTCGTGACACTCTGTATATCATCAATATTTTATGCTCAAAAAATAGGGATTTCGGTATTTGATTGGCTATAGAAAAGGCGTTCTAAAACACAGTTTTGAAGTATACTTTCACAAAATCACGCCCGCTTGGCTGAGGAGGTACACCCCCAGGCCCATTAGAGCCCCCAGTATTTGATTCAGTTTGGTATTGAAGTAGATTATGTCTTACATACATAACAGAATTATCAGTGATCAGTAAACCACTACCCAGAAGCAAATCTTGCCCCCGCTTGCCCCCCCAATGAAAATTTTGAATTTACGCCCCTGAAAATTAGCATCTTTTCGTCGTAGTGCAGGCCTCTAAAAATTAAATTGTTTCGCCTGCTACGGTCTTCCAAACCGATCACTCATTTTAGAAGATATTTGTTCTGATTTTTTAAAGTTTTTATATCGTCTTTTACCTCCTTATTGTCCTTTATGATAGAACCTATCGATGAATTAATGTCACTTTTTGTCGCCACATCTGAGAGTTTTTTGTCCATTCCAGCTAGTAGTTTACTTTCTAGTTCATTAAAATATTTTTTCAGATCCACAGACTCCATTTCACTTTGTTCTATCGATTGTTTTTTCGAACTTTGAAGCTTTGTTTCTGGTGAACTTTTCGACCGATCACGTTTCACAGACCCGGAAGGTGTACAATAATTCTTTATGTTTTTCTGCATTCGTAAACAACTTAGTTTAACACTAGCAGAACAATATAGTTCATTAACTATAAATACAAAGGTTTATTAACAAATTCACGAGAATATGCAGGAAAAAAACACTTAAACTTCCGAATTTTTCACTATTGCACAACAAACCGAACCGATTAGATAAGAGAGCATCGAAAAGTACGACCGTCTCGTTCAACCGCTCCAACTCTACTCTGAACCAATATTGATGGAGCTGAAGTTATTTTTCCATCTTGCCAAAATATCTTCTTTGTATGGACTCAAACAAAAACGTTTATAAATTTCACAACGTAGATATCACTCGGTTGAAATAAACCAGACATGGAAACTAATTATGCAAAACAAGTTTATACGAAGAATTCTATCATATTTTCTATAGATAGGTACTGTGAATGAATTGATGAAGTTTCAAGGAAAATTAATGAAATGAAATAGATAACAAAAAATTCTATTCATGGATGGATTCTAATGATTGATCAATGTTCCAGCTCTTCTGAAACTTTCCAGGCCTGTGTCAGGGCGTATGATTCGAGCCGTCTGTCTTGACAAAGCTGAGAATAACTCTCCAAGGCGATGTATTGCAACAGGTAAGACATTAAAGACAATGCCTAACAATGAGTAAGTTATCCAAACTAATAAATCTGTAATAACAGAAATAACACTGATAAAATAAATATTATTTTTCAGAGGTCGATGTGTATTTTTATAATTATTCAACCACTTTTTGTGGAGTTTCTTTAGAAGTTCAACTTTTTTATTTCACTTCCAAGAAGAAATAAATCATTCATTTAAGTTAATCGTTGAATAAAAACGAACGAAAAATAAATTATAAAGTCAAACTTTAACTAAATATAATCTAAGTTAGCCTAATTATTCCACTATTATTTTCATAACTATACCTTACTCAATGATAGATAATTTCCTATTAAATAATCGATAGAGTAGATTATTTCCTATTAAATAATCGATAGAGTTGATTATTTGTAAGAGCGGGGCTACAGATTACTTGTGTAGCAATCCCATCCAAATACTTGGATTAATCAATCGTTTAAAAAAATAATAAGAAGCCTAATCAATGTATTCTACTATGTTTCTTTGGATCTTTGATATATTTACAGTAATTGAAAATACAAGTTCATTTATACAGCCAAAAGACAGGCACACACTGGGCTCATAAATTCATAATGACTTTCATAAATTCTTTGTAATTTTCTATCATAATTCATTTTCAAATGAATTATTCAAATTTCATGGCAAACATACTGTATAATAGTATACAATTAATCATTACTTGTATTTAGTATACAAGAATAATAATTAATTCGAATCTAGGTAATAGAAAATAAATGTTGTCAGATCCACAAGGTTTATTTAAATACCTTGTGGATCTGACAACATTTGTTTTCTCTTACCTAAATAATTATGGATAAGTTCCACAACATCTCTGAAAAAGTGTAAATTTTAATTCGAATCTCTATTTATTGCTATATGAATAGACAAAGGACTTGTGCAACTGCAAATATTGACCAATGTACTAAATACTCGAAGCAGGCGAGATCCGTTGAATTTAACTGTTCAAAAAACGGCAACCGAAACCGAGAGGAACCGGGTTCGATTCCCGGTTCGGGCACAATTTTTTAAATAGATTCATTCAACGGATTTCGCCTGCTATTTAGTACATAGGTCAATATTTTCAGTTGCAGAAGTCCTTTGTCTATTTATATAGCAATAAATGGAAATTCAAATTAATTATTATTGTAACTATCCAGCAGTTGGTGTACTGCAATATATTATAATTCTCCCATGAAATTAATTTCTCATCCTCAAACCACTGGCGGCTCGTTCCCACGAAACAGGTGAAAAGCTGTACAGAAAAATATGCGGGCACTTCACCTATTTAGTGGGCACGAGCCGCCAGTGCCACAAACTGATAATATTTATTGTTTCAAAGGTTGGGGTCGCACTACTCAAACCGGGAAGCTGTCAGGCATTTTGAGACAGGTGAGAATACCTGTCCATGACAATGAACTGTGCAAAGCCAAATACGGACCTTCAGTACCAATCCAGGATAGTCATCTTTGTGCTGGCAAACTCGACGGATCTACCGGTGCTTGCATTGTGAGTATCATTTGTCAATTACTTCCCCATCACTTGATAGAGGATAAAGGCATACAGTAAAATAAATAATACTGTTGAAAAGACAAGATATTGTCAAACTACTGATTTATAAAAAAATCGAGATACCGGTTTCGGTTGCAACACCATTATTACTCTCTGGTAAACTCTGTATCTTGATTTTTTATAAATCAGTGGTTTGACAGTATTTTTTCATGGATATTAAGAAAATATTAATTATTATGGATAACTAACACAATATAATTATCTTCTTCACAGCTATTCAACAAGTGAAATAATACTGTAGCCTATCGATGGAGTGGTAGGGTGGAAATTCAGCCCTTCAATAGTCAATAATCAAATAATGATATGGTAGCTCGATTTTTCAAGAATAAATTTAGTTACCTAAGTTTCAACTTTTTAAGTTCTAATTTTAAATGAAAATACTCATCACTTTCATCTATGGATCATAAGATAGATAATTCCAAAGAATTTATTCATGTACTCTATTCTATGTTATAACAATAATACAACATTTTCAAGGCCCGTATTATCAATAGCAGTTAAAACCAAAATTTAATTAACAATATTAGGTGAAGTTAATATGTGGTTGCATTCAACATATTGAGTTTCATCTGAGATCTATGATACGAGCCCTAACGTTGAAAATTTAATTTTAATATTGTATTTAACTTGATAATTATATTCTTGTGAATTATCAAATGTTTCTGAACAATAGTCTACATTTTCAATTTGATTTTCTTGGACGATTGCGTGATAAAATGAGATTATTAACAAAACAGCAGTATTTTTATGAGCAATAGATAAGTTGCTTGAATAATACGTTGCTGGTCTCTAATAAAAATAATTTTAATAATTATATTATGTCAAATAAATCTAACTTTTTTAAAAATTGTTACTTTGGTATGAAAAAGAATGTACTTTGGGTACTTAAAGGGTACTTTGATTTGCATTAATTGAAAGTTGTAGTATAAAATATATATAATATATACCTAATTAAAACTATTTTAGGCAAACCCAGAATTTATCCTACATGCGATCTTTTCAATGATTTTAGGGTGCTAACTGTTCGACAGCTCTACATAAAAAATTTGATAATCTACATTACAAAGAATAAAAATAAATTCCATCTTCGAGAAAACAATTTAAATTGACGTCCAAATAGATTAAGAACTTTCAATCAAGACAGAATGGATTTGTATGTGTGTAGAAGACAATTCACGTACCTATATCACAGAGGCTCATAAATCTTGTTCTCAGTCATTTTGTTGACAATATGAGCAGGAGTAAAAAACTTAATTTGGAAATTGAAGAATGGATAAGAGTAAATAAAATTGAAGAAGTAATATTATAGATACGGTACTTATACACTTTTTTGGTTAAAAAAAACATTGTGCGTTACTAGCTTATTCTTGGTTCTTATTTTGGTTACTTATACGTAGTTTTCTAAGTTTTAGTTTGTAATTAATTAATATTTAGCAAATAAAGTCTACGCTCAGGTTTTACCTTGTAGACTTTTCCGAAAACATAGAGGGATCTTTTGTTGTGGGAGCTATATAGCTTCTTTTGTAACTGGTATTTTTTGTATATTTTTGTTATATCTCATCATATTATGTTTTGATGCGATTAATATTTTACCATTGTATTATGTTTGGAAATTAAATTGAATTGAATATATGCTTTAGTGTTTCAATCAAGTCAATAATAGGAAATTCAATTATTTAAAGCCATGACAATGTATAAATGAATTTTAAACATTTAAAACTCAAAAACTTCTATTTCAGGGAGATTCGGGTGGACCCCTCCAATGCAGCCAAAAAGACGGGAGATGGTACCTCCTCGGCATCACCTCTTTTGGGTCTGGCTGCGCCAAACCAGGATACCCGGATGTTTACACTAGATTATCATTCTATTTACCCTGGATTAATGGAAAGATACAACACCAATAAAACGAGAATTAATCAGTGATAACTTAGGGTTTAGAAAATCTATCATAAATAATTACCGTACTACCATAACAACTATTACTTGTTAGTTCATAAAGGTGATTAATAGTTAATACAAGTAATATATTGCCTTTAGTGATAATAATTAATGCATGGAAATTCATGCCAACAAAAAACAGTTTGAATCCTCTTCGATGAACCAAGTCAGGCCCGGACTGGCCGCCGGCCCACCCGTGGGCCGGTGCGCCCTTCAATCTTGCGCCCCTTGCGCCCTCGAGTAACTTAGAGAATCGAAATATGCTCCAGATAATTTATTGAGATACAAATTCGAACTTGAAATTCCTTTAGAGAATATAGAAATAGAGTATTACGCATGAAAGAATGGGCTATAAATTTTATTCACAAAGACAGTGAGAAATTGAATCACCTCCTTTTATTCTCGTTAGCGTATTGACAATTTGCCTGTCGCTCGAGGGCGCCCAGTAGCTCAGGCTGGGATCCCACAAATTCTCTAAGGAGCACCCCAAAAATTTAAATTGAAATGAATGGAGTAACTTTTACATCTTTTTCAATCTGTCAAAAATCGTCAATTTCCGCTATTTATAGCTTCAATAATCCAAAATCCGCTTTTTTGTTTCTCATTTTTCTCTAATTTCAAATTTTAAAATTTTGAGGCTGCCTTTATAAGGGTACTTTAGTCTCTAATCTTATGCAAAGTAAGAAATTGAATGTTGAATGTAACAATCAGTTAGGAGTTTGTAACTTTGATGATTATTGGGATGATGAGCGAAATAAGATAAAGAAAACTGAAGTTTATAACTTCAAAGAAATAGAAATAGGATAGACTAGAATGTTGTTAACGTGTTTTAAACTAGGTAATATCGTTGGAAATTTGATTCTAAAGAAAAAAATGTTCAGTAGGTAATAAATGTTTTTGTCTAAAACGTACCTAAACCTACCAAATCAGTATTCCAAGAACACGAAACAGACAATAAGGCGTTTTTAAAAAGATTGAGGGTTGATTAATAATAATAGAATAAAACCTTCACTTTGGGGAGCTCTTTGGAGGGAGTGATAACGCGCCGGTCTGATAACCAAAGGTTCAGAGTTTCGATCCTCAGCCAGGGAACAGTTTCTTGACCACAGCACAATCACATAAATATTATCATCTCGTCTTTCGAAGGAGACGATAAGCCGTCGGTCTGCCTAAAAATGAGTTGTCATCTCTCATCATCATCCCTCTGATTACTCACGCACAGGGCTAAGAATCCATGTGGGCATCGTCCTCAGAAGCTAGCAAAACCTTATCATCACAAAGGATGTTGTCAGTTGATGTTATTTGTGCTGGATACAAAATGGTTAAAATCGTAAAATTGCTTCTGTTCAATTTATTATAGCCAATCAGACGGCTTGTTAAATTTGGAGGCGTGAATACGACAAAATCACCTCATCTTGTTAGTTTTTCTCGTTATTTTCAAACTTCTCCGGCTCGGAGGAGTGAAATAATTTGATGATCAATTCAATTGAGAATTCGACAAAAACCTATCAAAAGGAAATTCTCAGTTCAATGTAACAAAGTTGAATTTGAAAAATGTATGATGAAAATATTTGTATCAATAATACTGTCTTATAGAAACAAATAGAAGATAATTAAAGTAAGTTGCTTAGAATTCTTCAAGAATTAGAAGTAGTGTGTCTACTAGATGAATTAATTCTATGTAAAATTTCCTTATTCTATCCATTCAAAATTTCATTTCCCGAATGTACTGAATCACATTTCAACGAAAAATTGTTTCCTCTACTTGCAAATTCTCATTATTGGTCTAAGAGAATACTTTTTATGTGCATTAATATAAATCAATTCGAAGTTCAATTTTATCACTAAATTCAGAACAGAATCTCTTATTATCTAATAAAAATATTTCATTTTCAAGCTTTCAAAAATCATAGAGTTATTTTTAAAGTTAAAGTTTAGATTTTATTTAGGTTCATACACCCCCCCCCCCCCCCAGAGGATGCGCCCTTTCATAAGTGAAAGGCAGCGCCCTTCTAGGGGTCCCAGTCCGGCCCTGAACTAAGTTTAACTATCTTAAAGAGAAGCTGATAATGGGTTTTAAGAGAATTAAGTACTGAATTCAAGTGTAGAAATTGTAAATTGTGAATAATGTAGAATAATACATGGCAATTAGATAATCTATAACCTTGGAGTAATAGAAGTCCACAACTATTTTTAATAATTGTTAAATTTGAAAGTGTTATGTATTCAAGATGGAAGAAGTTGCAGAATCCTTTGTCTATTTATATAGCAATAAATGGAGATTCTAATCAATTATTATTATTATTATTATGTTACCTATGTATTGGTGATCACTGGAATGTGATTATAGTTCATTTACATATGAGTTGTTCAAGATAGGAAAAATACTTATCCTAGAAGTTACAAATCGTGAATTCAGCTCGGTGTTGCTGATCAAAAAATTATTATATAAATATATTGTACAGTGATAGGTATTACTTCGTGTATTATACAATTTTGAAACCAAACTTGAATAATAAGATGATTGTGAAGAATATATTAAGAATAAATAAATACCCAAGTTTCAAAAATTATTCATAAATTTTTACAGTACCTATTGAAACAAAATTCTAAGGGCAAAAAAATTCAAAAATCATTTAGTTCTAAGGGCAACTGGAAACTTGATACAACTGGATATTCTGTGATTTCATGTTCAATGTGAATTAATGTGATAAGTTTAATTATAAAAGCATTCTCTGGTGAGATTGACATTTGTAAGATCATAATAATTTTGTACAAAAGAATAATAAATAGACAGCACAGTTGTAGAAAGTTTTCTTGGTTAAATTTGTGAACAGACCAGCAACTAAGCGTCTCTCATCTAAATCTGAGGTGTTTCATATACATTTTGAGGTCCAGTAAGATAATAGAGGAAGTTGGCAGGAACAAATTGGAAAAATAATTTATCACAAGGTTTTCGGTACAATTCGCGTTTAATGTGCGTCCGCATTCCTTCTGTACTATAGGACTTCCAAATTTCAATAAAACTGGCCCACTTCATAAGTCTGAGTATTACACAGAATAGGAAAATACTGTGGGCTTCTTAGACCATATCTATCAGTCCACGGTGGGCTTCATACCTATACTGAATTCATATTGTCTTATAGGATAGTCTGTTAAATAGAGCATGGTTGATAAGGAATACAAATTTATTATACGTTCAACAAATATAGAATATCTACAGTCTTAACAAATTCTATAACACATTGAAAATTATTATTATTATTGACAGATCATAATATTTGGCAAAGAACATAAAGTATTTAGATATATTAACGTCCAAGTCAAGCTTCTTAAACATCATTATCACAACAATAATGCATTAATTTAGCCTAGTCAAATTTTATAATTTTGCTCACTAAATTATAAAGGTATAAGTTGGAACACAAACAGAAATCAACAAGATCCAAATATAAATTCACTGTATACAACAATTTATCGGTTGTTGTTTAATGGCCATTCTAACTTTACCTCCTTTGGCCACATCTTCAACTATATCTGCAACTTCATTGAAGTCCCGGAAATGCCATTGTTTTTAATTTCGAATAGATTTGCGTGTTATTAACTTTCAACCTCGAAGGAACCTGAGAAATGGATAAGGAGATCAAAAATAACTGAATTTCAGGTATAAATTAAATTTTATTCAATGGACAACATTGATTCATTGCAAGATTGAGGAGCATGGAAAATGTTCTAATGTTATAAAAAATTGTGGGAGGTATTTGTAATTCATATGTTTTTACTGCTCATATTCTGCCTAATAATAAATATATAACAGTGTATATAACAGTACTTCATTAACATGGGTATACAGAGTGGCGCAGAGAAACGGGAAATTTTGAAAGAACCATAAGAAAATTTAACAAAACATTTTTAATGCTGAAAATATGTTCGTCAAGAAGGAATTTTTAGAAAATCACTTTAAAAAACACATCTGTCAAGTGTTGTCCATTGCGCCTAACACATTCATCCAATCAATTGTGAAGACTAAAAAGTAACATTCCCCAAGCGGCTCGAGCTGTCCGGCTCTAAATTCGCTGTTCGAGCTCGCATAAAGCTGAGCTGCTCTAGCCATCACAACTCTATTCACATAACTATATTGTAAATGTTCACTAGGCCTATGTTATTATATAGTTAAGTGAATAGTGTTGTGATGGCTAGAGCAGCGCAGCTACAGCTGGGAAATCTTGGTATCTTGGTCCCTTTTGCGCCAGTCCAGATCTCACTGTCATTATATGGGTATCATTATGTTCTCTTATATTATATCCATGTATATGTTGGTTCCTCAAGAAATAGCCCGGTTTTCTCTTGACTATCAGAGCTGATTCAAAAACAAGGAGGGCTGGGAGTGTCAGTAATAAACAAAGGCTTGCAATGTGCCAAGTAGTTTTTACCGCATACAGATCTAACAATCCTTTTCTGAAGGAGAAGCACACGATTTGTGCTAGGAGTGCTCCCCCAGAATATTACGCCATAATTCATTATGCTTTGGAAGCAGCCATAGCAATACCTTCATTAGTAAGGTTTGTAATCGGCTCATTATATAGCACACCGCAGTGAGTCTCTTCGAAATAAGGTCAATGTGAGTCTGCCATTTCAAGTTGTTGCTGATAGTAACTCCAAGGAATATTGGAGAATTTTCTTTTGGTTGATTTACATAGATAAGAGTATTGTTTCTTGGCTTCTCTATACTCATTTTCTAGATTTTGTCCTCCATGCATGAATGTGCGCCAGTATAATTCTTTCAACTCATCCCTTGCTTCAACAATTTCATTTTTCATCCACCCAACATTCAGTGAGTCCTTCCTTTCTTTGTAAATCATCTTTGGAAAGCAGATTTCAAAAATATGTAGAAACTTGGTATAGAATAGCTTGAAGCTCTCACTTGCATCATGGACATTGCAAGATTTCCAATCCTGGTTTGTGATCAATGATCTAAACAGGTCCTGATATGGTTTGGTAAAACTTCTTTTTTCAGTTCTTCTGTTCAGGGCACCAAGAGACTTCAAATACAGGTTAAGTATTATAAGATTATGGTCAGAGAGGAGTGGAGGTAACATTTCTGTACTGTGGTG